>JAZHYW010014333.1:0-17976 GCA_037355805.1 Ixodes ricinus | reverse complement strand
GTCATATTACTTCGTTTGATTACGCTGCAAACGCCGCTTGTTTTTCACAGATTGTAATCATGAGGTGTCCTGAGAGGTATAAGGACCACTCTGGACGACTGCAAGGACGCGGTGCCAAGGTAATGATACTAGCATGGTCGCCCATTGAGCGGCGCGGGCCGCTCCATCGTATATTTATCGGTTTACACGACGCTTTTTAGCTCAACGGGACAAGTAAGGCTTTCGCCTCAAGGCATGTTTTACGAATGCCGTTATTTAACATCATAAAAATGGCGTTTCCAAAGCTTCTAAATTTCATAATTTTCGACGTCACAAATAAACAGAAGCGAGGAGGTGAGAAGAGGGAGGGAAGAACGCCAAAACTAAAAACACGACGAAGATAATTACGATTGCTTACGTGTGACGGAATGCGAAAGCAGACCCACACGCATGCACATTCCTACAAGAAGCGCACAACATCTTCTTTTTTCACGTTGCCCTCCGGCGGTAGAAATCACACTCCCCCACTGCGCACGCGCGGCGCTCCTGCCGGCTCCATGGCTTCCGTGACGAAGCATCTGCGTTGCCGTGCTTTTCTTTGTGTTTTATTTCTGAGGCACGTCCACTTCGACCATTGAGCGGCGCGTGCGTTGATGACGTATTAGTGTGACCATCTTTCGGGGCACAACACCGCCGCTTTTTTGAGTAATAAAACAAATAAAGCTTGCGCCTTAAAAACGCGCGCGCTCGCGTGAAAAAATTTTTTTTTCGCGTCTGTTGCATATTTTTTTTTGGTGTGTCTATAACTATACTCGTTTCACGTTAATTTGGCGACCTGTGGAGACTAGGACCCCGAGACCCAATAACAGCGTCGGAGCGAGGCACGTGTCACGACGTCACGGGAACCTTGTGTCACTACGCCAAATGCGAGGCACGAGACCCGGAGGGACCGGCTGTCGTCTGCAAGTCAAGAGTCGTCTGCTTCGAAACCAACCAACTTCGCATGAACGTCCACTGCAGCAACATTTCCGTCCGCTAAAATAGCGAGCATTTAGTCAACAGTTCATGAGACAACCCTACGCTCAACTTAGCCGCGAATCTGTGACGGGTGCGATGCTTTTGAGCGGAAACGGCCGATTACAGGGATGCGATCGCCAGTGATCGCCAACGTGCCACAGCGCTACAAGGATAAGACATTCGGAAGTGGACGCGGATGCGGCGTCACTGTTTTGATTTAAATATATTTGAAACACGTAAATTTTGAGATTATTCATTATTTATTCTTCATATCTTCTCGTTAGTGAAGGAATCGCGCAGGTTCAATTGCCCTTTAAAAAAATAAGTGTACAACCACATTTTGCCGCGGACGGCGCTGTTGCTGTGGCGGTAACGAGGCCCCCGTGGCCTCGACCATAGAGTCTTATCACGTGCCTTGCTCTGGTGCTCTTATTGGGTCGCGGGGCCGCAGCCTCCACTATTTGCCGTGAAACATCTGTATACAACCATAGCCTCTTCTATACTCACAAAGCCTGGCAGTTCGACGACGGAGCCATTGAGTGCCCGGTCGCAGATTTGGAGCTCGAGGATCTGGTAGCGGAGAGCATATCTAAAGCCCCTTCATGTTTCCAAGTAGCGCAAGGTGCGTCGATGCGCGAGACACGTGCAACGTGCAGCCCTTGGGAAGATCATGGCGGCACAGCGCAGCACTGAGGTAGATTTCAGACGCCATGTTCTTCTCCGAAGTGACGCGCGCCACGTGTGTTGAGCATTTCCACAACAATGAATGGCGCCACTTTTCCCAGGATGGAGGGGACCTAAGCGTTTCTGGTATTCAGCGCACAGCTTTTGAAGCGGAAAGGATCCAAAACATGGTTTTCAAACACGACGAGAAAGAAGCGGTAGCTCGAGGAATGCTAGACGCTGTGAACTGGTATTCCCTCGTTCGAAACAAGTGTGTTTCGGCGTCTCGCCGCAGCAGGACGCCCTTTACATGACTCACCACTCATCCTTTGTCAGCCGCTCTACCCTTCCACTTTCGGCGACTGCATCTGGTGGCGATCTGCCAGAATTCGTCAGTATGAGGAGGCTATGATACAACTTGCATCGTTTTGAGACAACAAAAACTACGACCTTTGAGGTGCCACCGCCTCCTAAACGGATGTTGAACCAAACACTTCATGTCTATAATAAGTGCGGCGCACGATCTTTTCACGACCAAGCAGCCGCTGCTGCGGGCGAGCACTCGCAGCGAAATTGACGTCATAGTACCCAATCCACGCATAAGATGAGAGTGAAATGTGTGGGCTCCATGGAATAGGAGAATAAAGACAAGCTTTCCATCTCCTACAGTTGGGTCTGGAGAGAAAGGTAAGCAATTGATTGGTCTAACAAGCACGTAGCTTTCACTTGTGGAGATGAAAAACCGGTCTTTATTCTCCTTGGCCCGAAGCCCATACATTTTACTGTCACCTTAAGCGCGAATGGGGGACTATGACATCGATTTCGTTGCACACCGGTGACTGCTGGCTCGTAGAAAGAACGTGAGCCTCTTAATATGCATGCACTAAATTCTTTGGTTCAGTTACAGTGTTCTCAGAGAGTTGTAGTGGCAAGAGCGGCGGCCACCGCGTGAAGATTTTGCGCGTAGACGACACCGTAGCGCTGCTGTTCTAGAGCCCTAGGAACTGTGGCAAGAGCGCTTGAATAAAGAAGAACGAAGCGCCGGCGACACACGCGCTTCATGTCTAGAGCCCAGATTGATTGATTGAAAACGTTTATTGGCCATAAACTAGGGGATGAGGAATAAGGGCGGTGTCGGTGGTGACGGCGACCTGGACACTCTTGGCACTATGCTACATACTATATACACTACATGTGAACATCGAGTTTCGCCTCAAAGATAAAGTCCAAGAGACTCTTCAGAACGTTCACGTTGTCTGGTGGTCTTGGAGGTGGGCGCACCCATTCCTCCAGCGATGTGATGTTTGTGGGCTTGTGCTTTGTCCTCAAGTCCTTGTAGTATGGGCAGTTCCATAGAAGGTGGACAGTGTCCGCCTTTGCTGTTCCGTTGCATTTTACGCATCTGCCTGATCGTCCTTTACCCCACCGGGCAATCCGAGCCGGAGTGGGATTGGCGTTGGCTTGTATGCGAGTGAGGATTACTCGTCCTCTTCGTCCTAATCCCCCTGGAAGGGGATCCGGATCCGAGGGCAGGCTTTCCCACAGACGATGCTTGTATTGCTCTTTGATGCGAAGCTTTTCTTCACCGGGGTCATAGTTGTTTTCGTCCTCGGACTCCTGTGCTTGATTACAAGCGATGGAGTAGCCGTGGTCCAGCTGGTGTGAGGGCATAGCGGATTGCTCGCGGAGGGAAATAACGGCGACGCGAGCAAGCTGATGTGCCTTTTCGTTACCTTGGATTCCGGCGTGACCCGGAACCCAGCTGATAATAGTCTTCGTCCCCTCCAAGAGGAGACGAGCGGCAATTTTCTTTATTTTCCTCACCCTTCGGCACGGGCTGTTGGCTTTTTTACATTCTGTGACTGCTTCCTTGGAGTCGGAAAAGATGTGTAGTTCTTTTGGTCTGGTGGTGGAGTTCTCCAGGACAGATTCTAGTGCCACTTGAATGGCCGCTAGTTCCCCTCCTCGAACTGTCATGCTAGTTGGAAGTCGCGTGCTCGCAGCGACCTGGATCTCCGGAAAGCAGGCTACTGCCGCCCCGGGGCCGTCGTTGCCGAGAGCAAAATCCGTGTATGCAGCGAGTATGGTACTTGGATTTGTCCAGGATCCGACCATTTTGTTGTGGGCTTTTACAAGTCTCTCTTGCTGCTGTGTGTCGCCCTTCCTGAGCTTCCCCAGGGGTTTGTGTTCCACGATGTCCAGCAAATCCTCCCAGGGGGAAGCTGTTCCGGGAGTGCTGGCCAATCCTCTTGTTTACTGCCGAGTCGGCAGAGAATCTCTCTGCCTTGTCTAGAGTGTTTCAGTCGGTCCCAGTGGGCCCGACCTCGCGCATGCACCGTGTCGTAGAGTGAGTTGAGTTGAGCCTTCTCCTTGAGTCTTGGAAGTGCCGTGTACGCCGGTAGACCGGTGATTACGCGCATCGCTTGGTGGTTTAGCGTCTCCAGTCTTTTCCATTGTGCTTTGGTGAGCCTGCAGTGAGTCGCGCCGTAGCAGACGCGTGACACCACGAGCGCCTTGACCATCCGCCTGGCCACTTCTTCTGTTGCTCCTCCTTGTGCCGAGCAGATGCGGCGAATAACGTTCAGGGCCGAGTTGCATTGCTTGATAGTTTGTCGAAGCCAGAGGTCTGCTCCACCGGTCTCATCTATGAGGAGCCCTAGGATCTTGACTGATGGCGCTGCGACGATCCTCTTCCCTGCCAGCACCAGGTTGAAGGCGTCGGATATCTTGGCTTCGCGTAGCCGTTTCGGGGCAAGAACGACGAAATCCGGTCTTCTCTGACGCTTGTAGCCTCGACGCCGATGAAAACCGCGTCGGACATGGCCCCCGTCTCGTCCTTCCCAGATATTGCCGACAGGAACGCGCCCCCGTCAGCCTCGTCGTCGGCGCTGCTTGGCGTGTACTACTGTGGTTCGACTGAGCTTTTCGCGACGCAGAACAAGTGCTAAAGTGAAACATTTTAAGTTTTCCTTTGCACTAATGGCTCTAGAGTGTGTGCTATCCTCTACTTTTATTATTCGCGTGTTTTTGATGGAGATTATTTGATTAATATCGAGCCGCCCCCCCCCCCCCCCCCCAATACTGACAGGTCGTTCAGCAACGCTATCACTTGGGCTGCACGCTTAATAGCTGCAAAAGAAACCACGCGATACTGATATAACAAGAAAGAATGGACAGCAAATCTCAATAAATCTGACTTTTTTAATGGTGAGTGTAACAATAAACTGTATATTGTTGTGTATTGTAGTTTGTCATCGTGTTGCTAATGCGGGGATCAGCGTTGTGTAAGGTGCAAGGCGGAGCGCGCTTTGGGAACGGCCAAGGTGCCACTGCAACTGGCGAACATATAACAAATTGTTTTAGATGCGGAGCATCTCTTGCTCGGGGCTATGTCCCGCGGCGTCGTAGTCCGCACTCGCGCTACGCACGCGCAACTCTCCTTCCCCCAAGTAGCACAATACCCCGGCTCTAGCTCGCGCCAGGTTGGGCAGCCAAGGAAACTTTCCTTGGGCCATGCTTGTTTTGCACCAAGGCTTCAGCTAGAGCCAACCTGGCATGCCAAGATTGGCAGTAAGCCGCAACTCCCCGCCCAGCAATCTGGGCTCCATCCTGTAAATACAGCCTGGGCCAGGTGGCTGTTTCCGGGTCAGCCAATCCTGGATATACGGGGTAAATACAGCCCAGGCCACGTGGCTGCTTCCTGGGTCAGCCAATCCCGACGTAGCACGAGAATGTTCTGAGAACATTCCGGGAATGTTCTAAAAGTACATAGCTTCTACTATTATGGTTTGCAAGTCAGCACCAATGAGCCGTACCAATGATATGGATATGGTAAACATCCTCACAGGGTGATCAATAGCTTTTAATCAGACATGTGTCTAGAAGGCGCAGGCACAAGATTCCAGCTTTCCCAGCGCACCAGCCTGCGTATGTACTAACTGTACTCTACCTGTCAACCTTCTGATTCAACATGTACCGCACACATAACCGATTACTCACTCCGAGCTTAAGAACAGATAGACATGGCATCCCACACGCAACTGCAGAATATACCTTTTCGTTTTAAAGTAATAATTCACCCACATGCTAAAAATCGGGTCTATTCGAAACTGCACCTCTACATACCCAGTGAGTGGCAAGTTCGTTATCAAGTTTGAAAACCATTGCTTTTCTTCTACATCTTATATCACATTCCTCGGTAGACTCGTATAAGATAAAACTGATCTCTTATGCTAAGTTTCCAGAAACTCCTTTAATTCCAGCAAATTTTTGGCACAAAGTGGCATATAGTGGATGGTGTTCTGAACCACAGATTGCGTGAGAGCTCCGTAAAGTTGGCTTCACCTGTAAAAATTCTAGGAATGTTCAGTAAGCGACGTTCCAAGAATGTTGCTCACATGAATGTTCTTGGCGAATGTTCCGAGAACATAGTGCATACGAATGTTCGCCAACGAATCTTCCTAGAATGTTGAGAAGCTTACCTTGTAGGGAATGTTCACATAAGAACGTTTTAGAACGTTCTGAATGGTGTTTTTTTAACGTTCACTTCAACATTCAGAACAGCCAGGGAATGTTCGCTTGACATTGGCTCTGGCTATATGGATAAAAGGAACTCTGACCAGGGTGGCTCTTCACGGGCAGAGCCAGTCTTGGCGATGATAATGTTGCAGTATGTGGTTTTTCTACTTTTCTTGAGCGGAACAAATATGCGGTCTGGAAACATGGCCGAACACTGGCTGTTTCTTGTATTGGTTGGGCCAGGGAATCTCAGTGGAATCCCCAGGGAAGCACACATCCTGGCAGTGGCCGGTCTATCTCAGCCGGCCCTGGCCGGGAAAATGCGAGCTCCAGCCAAGGAAACGCGCTTCCTGGCAGTGGTCTGTCTATATCGGCCGGCCCTGGCCGAGAAAATGCGAGCTCCAGCCAAGGAAACACACTTCCTGGCAGTGGTCTGTCTATATCGGCATCGGCCCTGGCCTGGAAATGCGAGCTCCAGCCAAGGAAACGCACTTCCTGGCAGTGGTCTGTTCGTATTGGCCGGCCCTGGCCGGGAAAATGCGAGCTCCAGCCAAGCAAACACACTTCCTGGCAGTGGTCTGTTCATATCGGCCGGTCTGGCCGGAAAATGCGAGCTCCAGCCAAGGAAACGCACTTCCTGGCAGTGGTCTGTCTATATCGGCCGGCCCTGGCCGGGAAAATGCGAGCTCCAGCCAAGGAAGCCCTTCCCTGGCTGTAGCATGGAAACCTTGGGCCAGGAAATACAATGAGTGCCGGGCTGGCGGACGATCGTATTCCTTGGGCGATGCTGGCCCGCCTACTACAATTAAGCGCCAATATTGGCCCAAGCTGGCCCAAGAAAGTGCTGCCTGGGGCCTCTCTCCAACAGCTGCGCGTTACTCTCTCCGCCTCTCGCTCTACCAGCTGCGTGCACTGCGCGTGTTCGACTTCTACTCACACCGCGCGCGCACGCGCAACTCTCCTCCTCTAGTCTCCTCCTTCAAGTGTGAATATAAGCAGCGGTAGCGCGCGTTCCCCCGGAGGAGTGAAAAGAGGATAGTTTTGGGCGCGCGGGTCGCAGCGCCACGCCAGGGCTTTCCAGTGGGGTGGGCTTTCCCCGCAACTCTGCGGCTGTCGTCTGCCAGCGTTTCTCGGCTGCTCGCGTCCGCCGCAGCCCAAATCCGGCCGGCCAAAGGAAATCAGTCAAGAAGGGAATAAATTAATTAGGATCTGCGATGCTCCGCATCACCCTATGGTTCCCCTCGGAAGATGGTGTAATTTTTTTCTGGAAGGCAGTCTCTGAAGAAAAAATGCCTGGATTGGGAGTACATGAAGCATTAAAATACGATATGAACACAAACTTCAACAACTCCTAATATGAAAAAAATATATTCTCAACTCACTGCTTTATGACTTCTCAAAAGTGCACTTCATCGACACTAATACACTTCATCGACATACACAGAACAGATGACCAACGACTGACAGATATCCAGCTAACATAGTATACGCAAAAAGACTACAAAATAGTCATAATATATTGTGCCATAGAATCCTAACCTCTTCGCCGTTGACGATGTGCACATAGTCCCGAAGGATGAGGCGCGGTTCAAAATGTCTCTCGCACACCGCTGATGTCTCGGCGAGGCGTTTATCTTCTCGATTAAGACTTTTTCCCCACTGTAGTCTGCGCGACTCCTCCTTTGGCGCACGAAACAGCGACGGCTTACGATCGCTGGTGGCTGCCCTTGTTGACCGGGTAGCCCGACTTGCATCCCGGCGCGAAGCAGTGTGTGCGTCCGTCTTTTTCCTTGCATTTATGACCGAGACGGCAACGGAACGGGGAAGACTCCCCACCACTACACCACAAAGAAAAGTGCTACGGTGCTACATTCGGGAGAAGCGTACCGCCTCAGCTTCGTCGTCTTCTTCGCTCATCGCACATCTGCCATCTGCCACAAATTCTCCTAGGGCACGAAACTCCAGCGCCACTCGCGGCATCTACGTTGACCGTCTTCATGCGGCCCATTGTACGCGGGTGCCGCTCTTGCCACTACAGCCTTCTAGAACACTGTAGTTCAGTCAGTGTTGTTCAGTATCCATTTAAAGGGCCTATGACACGCAAAAAATATCTTTTTTTCATGCTAGGCGTTGAAATGGCATATCACAAAAACACACATCACACAACATGACATCACAAAAAATATTTCACTATAGAGTTGCGTAGTTGTTTTATAAGAAAATAGAAATACGAGGCCCAATTCAAAGTTCCCGCCATGCACTGTGATGTAACAGTGTACCGCAAGGTGTCGGAGCGGTCAGAAGGGAGGCATCGCCGGAAGTCACGTGAGTTGTATCGCTCCTCGTGCTTACCGCGAGCGCGTGTAATATATTTTTTAATATTTTTGTTATTCTTCGCATTTCCACGAGCGATCCAAGCAGACAAGGTTTCTTTTATTTGCTTTTCATCGCTTAATGTTGCTGTAAAGGTAGAAGAAGCGGAGTCAGTGAATTGACGTGATTAACTACAATGCCTAGAAGGTGCTGTGTGAGGGACTGTCCCGGTATTTCAGCAACTGAAGAAGAGATCACACTGCATGCATTTCCGAGAGACATACATCGGCCGCATGTGCACCAGTAAACAAGTTCCACTCATGTTCTAGACAAAATACGTACTTTGCGCTCGACGTTTACTTGTACTTGGTACACAAACCAGTTCGTATTCTTTAGACGGCAGGCATCTTTAGCCTGGAGAGTATCCGATGATTCAACGACCTCGGTGTCTGAACCTTCAGCAATGCGATCGGGCGTGTCGTATGCTAGCAATCCTAATTTCTGCGAGCGTTCTAATTTTTTCTTTTTTTCAAAACTTGATAGTTTGTTTTGCGCCAAGTATAGCCCTGTATCATCGGACTGATGGCATGCACTCGTACACTGGCTTGTACTCGCAACGCTTTCATCATTGACCTCCATCACGTCGATCCACTGACTCTTCGTCCTCAAATTTTACAGCACGCAAACGAACCAACGGTGCAGCGATAAAGAGCTAGTGGAACTGAAACTTCGTTTTCTACAATCGCTCGTACAAAGAGCAGAATAAAACATAAAAAAATATTAGGCACGGTCGCGGAGAGCACGAGGAGTGAAACTCACGTGACCGAACCGTTATTTTGGACCGTTATTTTTACTCCCTGGAACTGAACCGGAACCGAACCGAAAGCCGTGAACCCGAACCGGAAGCGAACCGATAAAAATTTCGGTTCGACACCCTGCCTGAGGAGGCCCCACCACGCACAAGACTTGCAAAGTGACTAACTGGGATGCTTACCGCGTGTTGTTTGCCGAGATAATGTCTATAGGCAATTTGGATTACACGACAGCCATCTCCAATGCGTTATCCAAAGCGACCAGAACCGTGATCATTCCCATATATCGGCCAAACCCTGACCTAAAATACCTCAAGTTACGTGCCTCGCGACGCCAGGCACAGCGCCGAGCACTTAAAACATCAAAGCAAGAGGACATTCAGCGATATCGAAAGATAGACAGAGCGTTCCGAAAGCACACCAAACGATTACAAAGAAGACAATGGCGGCAGCGTTGCGAGTCGCTTCACTCTCCTGGTGGAGGAAAACAAGCGTGGCGCATGGCCCGTGTCCTTGCCGGGCACGCTGTTCCACGGTCACCCGTTCTTGGTTTTGTCATCGCCCAGAACATCACTGTGGCTCAAGCAGTAGAATTCCTTGCCGATGAATTCACCTCTGTCCCTGTCTCACCCCAAGTCTATACCGTGCATAGCACCACTACTAACAACTTACCAACAACGCCGGCCGCGAGCGACGTGGACTTTACGCTGAAGGAACTGCAACATGCTCTTCGCCGCACTGCTCGCAAACGCACCGCTCCAGGGCCAGATGGAATCACCTTTCAGGCCTTGCGCAATTTAGATGCAACGGCCCTTCCGGGCCTTTTGGAATATCTGAATGACATCTGGCGCTCGGCAGTTCTGCCACGCGCATGGCTCACATCTGAAGTAGTTCCCATTCACAAACCAGGGAAGCCATCCGGTGACATCAGCTCCTACAGGCCTATCTCCCTCACCTGCTGTCTCGGCAAGGTTCTGGAGCGGATGGTCCTGAGACGCCTTGACTGGCAGCTTGAGACATCTGACGCTCTACCTCATCAGTTATCAGGCTTCCGGAAACGGCGGTGCACAACAGACGCGATTGGTGACCTTGTGTCAGAGATGGAACAATCAAAGTCAACTCGCCAAGCAACCTCGGCAATATTTCTTGATATCAAAAAGGCCTTCGACTCTATCCCACACGAAACCATCCTCGCTCAGCTAATCAGGCTTGGCGTTACCGGCCGAGCACTCGCATTCGTTCGTGCATTCCTGACAGGGCGTACAATGTGCGTTCGCTTAGAAGGTGTGCGCAGTTCGCAAAGGAAGGTAGCCCAGGGAGTTCCTCAGGGCAGCGTCATTAGCCCATTTTTGTTCAATGCAGCAATGGCAGCTCTGCCGGAGGCCCTGCAGCCCTTGAACACCCCTTCTCCAGTCATAAACATCGCAATTTACGCCGACGATGTTGCTCTCTGGGCTACTGCCCCAACTAGCTCATACAGCAACATGCAGCGAACACTCCAGCTAGGCCTCGACGCTATAGTTGACGTGATAGCTCGGCTTGGTCTTACGTTATCGGCCTCCAAAACAGCTGCTCTTCAATACCACCCTACGGCCAGATCTTCGATCAACCGAACTTACACGATCAATGGGACAAACGTGACAAGGGTTCGAACATACTCCTATCTAGGCTTCCTCCTAGATGATCGAGTCTCTTGGCGACCAGCAGTCAAGACAACCATTATCAGATGTCGCCGACACCTCAACGCCATCCGTATGATCATTGGCAGCAGATGGGGAACTGTACAGGCAATGATGATGCAACTCTACAGAGGTCTAATTCTTTCAAGACTGCTATACGCACTGCCACTGGTGCACCTCGGCAATGCCCAGAGCTCAGCAGTTGAGACTCTTCAAAGAGTGGCAGTCCGTCTGTGCCTTGGATTACCCAGATATTCACCAAACGTCCCAACACTAGTAGAAGCGAGGGTAAACCTAGTCGAAAATCACGGTAGAGAAGTAACACTCCGGCACATAGCGAGGCAAACTGCCTGTCGCTCGACTGCTCCTCTTCTGAATCGCATTCACCAACGCCCGCTTTCTTGCCTTGGTTCTCTGGCAACGGAGTTTATGGCCTTTATTGGTGATCCGGACACCGACTACCCGGCACCGCCACCATATGCCCCTCCACTGAACATAAATGAGATTGTCCCAACGCTCAGAAGCAAGCGCAACACAGCACAGGTCGTTGCCCGGACCACTACAGAGGATCACATAGAGACACTGTACCAGGGATGGATGCGAATATACACCGACGGCTCAGTTCTTCATAGCAGCAAGTCATCTACCGCAGCGGTCTACATACCTGACCTGAATGTGTCTCATGCCAGAAAGCTCAGCTTCCACGCCACATCAACAACCGCTGAGCTGGTGGCCCTTAGGCTTGGACTTGACGCCCTGGAGGAACTACCTTACTGCGGGAAGGCTTTGCTTCTTACCGACTCAAAAATAGCACTACAACATCTCGGTAATCTCGATGATGCCCCTCAATATGCCCGATACATTGCACACCTTGCAAGAAACCTCCAAGCGAAGGGCTGGGAAATATCATTCCAATGGCTGCCCTCACATGTAGGCATTTTGGGTAATGAGACGGCCGACCTTCTTGCCGCTGCGGCACACCAGCTTGGAACTCCCATTATTATGGTGCCGAAGATTCATGAAGCCAAGCTGCTAATTCACCAAGCGATAACGCAGAATCATCCGGACCCACGGGTCGCTAACGGGAGACCACCCCCACGCGTCCCTTCGAAGCTACCACGTGCAAGCGCCTCCGTACTACACCGGCTTCGCACAGGTTGTGCCTTTACTGCATCTGCCATCCACCGAATTGACGCAACGATGAGCCCAAATTGCCCTACTTGTGACACTCTCGAGGATGTGGACCATCTCTTTTGGGTCTGTCCCAATTACGCAGACGAGAGAAAAATCTTCTTCGACAGGCTACAGATCGCGGGAGTTGCCCGCTCTACTACGCAAGATATTCTTTTTCCCCCCGGCTCCATACGTGATGCCGCTACAACATTTTCTTACCTTCTTGTATTCCTGGAAGATACCTGCCTACTGGACCGCTTGTAACAGTGCCCACAGTGCTGTGAATAGATATACAGTAGTGGACAAACCTAATCAAGTAACTGTGACCTCATCCAAGATGCCTTCTCTCTTCCCTCTTCACCTTTCTGATCTTTTCTTTTGATCCCTCTTCCCCATCGCAAACCTGGAACTGGCTTGCCCCCAATCGACGGTGTGGTTTATAAGTTCCAGGCTTCCTTTATTTGCCACACTTCTCTCTCTCTCTCTGAAGCTTAGGTTTGTGTGTCCAAATTTGCCCAGTCATTGACGAGCGTGGGAATCTACTTAAGGGTGATTGGAGTATAGCGTGATTGCTAGAGCGCTTCGCTTTCCCGCCGCGAGAGGGCGAGCAACGGAGCAGGAAAGACGAGTTCAAATGCGTGCATGCACGTTCACACCTGCGACTTCCAGTCGCGCGACCAACTAGCGACACGCGACAAGCGAGAACCAATGTTCACACTGGAGGCGATCGGCGAGCCGCTCCGGAGAGCTGCTTCTCGGGAACTCTAGGAGCCGCCGTCTATACCGTCCTCCCCACTACAGCTCCCTATTCGTAACTTTCACGACCTATAGGGGTGCGCAGTGGCGCCTAAAAATGGCCGCCATCTGGATGATCGCCGAAGAGCAGCAGTACCAGGCTGTGTCTGAGACGACTAAGCAATTCTAGTTTCGCTAGAGTTCCGTGTATTTTTGCGTGTGCGCCAACAAAAACTCGGAGAGGGCTCGCGCATCCCTCTCTTTATCGTCGTTCCAAGCGCTTGCGTGCCTAGTGTCCTTCCTTCCGCCGGGTGGCGGTCCCGTCGCGCGTGTCTAATTTCTTTCGGCTCCTCGGGGCAGCGATAATCCTCGACATGTGTATGCGTAACTTTCGTCACGATGACCACCGATCAAGACAATAAATGTGTTCGTACTTATCTTCAAAATTATGTGCCTCGTCTGTGTCAGTGTGCTAAACACCTCCACTGGTCATCCACATAGAGTAGAATGTTTTCATGACATGAAGGTGTAGACACGGACATTTATTGTGAAGCCGATCATCCAGGAGCTAGGGAGCGCGATTCGCACACCGCACACCACGATCGCTGAGAGTTGCGAATAATCAGCTTCGTACTTAATGTAAAATGTTGTAAAAGCTGGTGACGCGAGCATGGGGTTTGATCTTGTTGGTCATTTGCACGCGTTTTCGCGAAACAGAAACCATAAATGAAGCCACGGGTTTGTAAAAAAGCGTGTCTCTAGTAAAAAATATTTTATACATAAGAAATGTCTATGTCCAATAAACGCATATATCAAATAAGATTATATAAGAACATACAGGAACCTTATAAGAACATATAAAAACAACCTAAGATTAATAAACGTTATAACAAACTTCTTATCAGTTTCTGTTAACTTCTTATATATTCTTATGTTGCTCTTATATGTACTTATAAAGCTCTTGTATGTTCTTCTATAATCTTATTTGATCATATGCGTTTATTGGACATAGAAATTGTCTTATACATATACGATTTTTTACTAGGCGTATATATTCCTACTAAGGGATCCTGTGTAAACTTCATTTTGTGTTATTGGATACATGATCTTGTGTAGTATATGGGACCCGTACCCACATACAGTATGATGTATAGGTGTAAGGATCCCTACCAACATACAGGATGATGTATAGGTACAAAGGATCCATACCCACACAGGATCTTGTATAAGTATACAGAATCCGTACACACCTAGAGGTTCTTGTATATGTGCAGAGTATTCAAACCAACACACGGGGTCGTGTATAGGTATACACGATCCAAAACCACCTAAAGCACCCTGTATAGGTATACAGGATTCATAACCACCTAAAGGACCCTGCATAGAGTCCAGTGTTGTGGAGTTGCCACTCCGGAGTTGGAATGATTCCGGAATGATTCCGAATTTTCGCTACCCCGGAATAAAATGGGAATGGAATGGCGGCAACGTTGAGGGGAATGGAATGGGAATGGAATTAGATGCCTTTTGCCCGGAATGGAATGGGAAAGGAATAAGCCCAATTCTTTTTTTTTTTGTGTTTACGATTAGCGAAATTGAGCCAGTCAGCGAGCCAGTTGCTCAGAAATAAAATGAGCGCGCGGGGAACAGCCAACTCGCGCGCGAGCTCTAACAGACTCTATTCGCCAAAAATGCAATACAGAAAAAGAAGCGTCAAAGCAAAGAGCAGAGAGGGAGGGAAGGGGGGTTGGCGGTGGCGCCTTTCGCGTAGGCGACGGGCTATACTGGCGTTATACGAGAGCGGAGCGAAAGAAAAACCAAGCACCAAGGAGAAAAAAACGAAGGCATGGAGAAAACACGCGCAGAGCGAGGGACGACTCATAACTCGCAGAGCTCTGATAACTCGTTGACTCGCTCGCCGCTGAAAGATGATCAGTTATTGTTTTCTTTAAGTTCGAGGAGCGTTGTTTAGCAGGCGGCCAACCCTGCTGCCTTCCACGTTGATTCGCGCGCTCCTTTGAAGTGCGAACTAGAGCCACTCGATATGGCAGCGAAGCTGCCAGAGTAGCGCCACGCTTTTCCCTGTGCCGCCTCTCACCGTGATTGGTCACACGCGGTACCATAGCAACGAGCTGAGCTGGCTCGGTTTCCTTAGCAACCGAGTGACTACTCGTCATGTGACCTCGCAAGAGCCGTGATGTCATCGGTAAGATGGCAGCGCCCAGAGCTGGTGGATACGAGTTTGTTCGGTGCGCGGTAGTCGTAATGTGCCGCTGCTTTCCGACGATTTCGGACTTCTTCGTGCTCTCTGACTCAGGTGTAACGTGAAGATCTGAAAGAATGAGACTTTATACCTTTCTGTGCAAGATCGCTCTGGATATTAGCACCTGTGCGACAGCATCAGTCATATCGCCGTAGTGGTGCTCGGATTCCTGGATGTGTTCAAGGATCGATAAGACTTTTTGCATGCAATTTTCGCATACTCCTAGCCTTGTTTGAACGTTGGAATGTCTGAGAATTGATGCGAATTAAATGCGTCGCATGTTGGACCTTTAGGAAGTTGTTTCTGCCCCAGGTAACCGCGGAATCGCAGAAACGTTTAGCGAGGAAGCTCCGGTGATCTTTACATTTTGTACTAATCAACGATTTTACGATATAGCTTTTAGGATAACATTTTCGCATTTTCTAGCTTCCTTTGGATGTTGTAATTTCTGAGAATCGAAACGAAAGGTGTACGTCGTGTGTAGGGCCTAGGGGAAGTTTTTCAGTCCTGAGTTACCGAATAATCACCGCAACTTTAAGCGAGGAAGCGCCTGCGATCTTTAACCTTTGGTACTAATCGACCATTTTACGAACCGACAGTTCTAAAGACTTTGATAAACGTGCTTTCCTTGCAATAGCTTGCATTTGATCGCAGTGTTTTTTGGGTTTTTTTTTTTTTTTTCAACTGACAAGCTGGCGTTTGCTCAAATTACGTAATATGAAATGACCTGCTCTATAAGAATGCATCATCACATACTATGAAACTTATATGCTCAGAGGTGGGTTCGTCTTTGTAATTAACAAGTTACAAACAATTATTTTTTACGAGTGTAATATTTGTTTTCTGTAGCTGGGCCCGTTTTGTGCTCGTTAATGTCCGTGTGCTATGCTGTTATCATCATGTGTGTATGGCTCTAAATATCCTCTTTGCAATGCCTACAAAAGCCAAAATGACGTCAGCCGACCCCAGCTCACGCATTTGACACAAAAACTGCGTCACTCGGACGTATGCGCTCGTCAACAATCAATTCGTCGACGAATATTTGAATTCGCGTTCGTGGCCAATGAGTGCACTGACGGAACTTATCATCCCTTGCGAATGCCAAGTTCTATGGTGTGCTTAAAAAGCACGGTGGAAGCTTGGTCATCGCACCGGTGCCCTAGCATGTCACGACCGCGTGATTTCACTGTTCTATTTTGAGTTGAGGATTAAAGCTAAGGAATTAGCGGCGAGATGTTTTGGTGGCGCCCTCCTATGGTTCCCCCTTGTGACGTCATTACCTCGCGAACAACAAGTTCGATGGTGTTTGTTAATAGCATGGTGGAAGCTTGAAATCATTGCGCTCTCAAAGAAACACTGCCAACACCGTCAAAATTGAAGTTCTTTCATTCCTCTTATTCCGTCGATGATAAATCCCCTTTCCTACGTCATAGTCAGCGTTCGGCCAATCGTGGAAGGCCGACCACAGCGACGCTTTCGGTCGCGCACGGGGCCATAAGAAGTTAAAAATCAGCAGAACCCATCCTTTGGGAATGATTATCTACGTTAATGCGAATAGCATCAAACGGTGCGGAGTTATGCGCGTTCGTCAGGTGGCCGGCACACTCTAGATACGCCAGCCCACTCTTGAGGCGATTCTAAATTTGTTGACACTTTCACAGCCCTGCGCACGATCTCCGCAGCCCAGCACGTGCGTTTGTGTCACTTAGGAAGGCGAGCAAAGCACGCGCCATACGCACAAACACTCAAAATGGTACCGACCAGACTTTCTGGCGTCTCAGCTAGTCTCAACCAACGGTACTCTAAACGGTTGTTTATATCTTTACCATAGGACGCGCTTACAGCGCTGTCACAGCTACCGGTGCGCGCGCGTTCCATGCACGAGGGCTCATTCCGCTCTCGTGAGGCTGGAGCTAGAGGTCTCCCGAGCGCGGGAGAGGGTGAGCTAGAGGGAGAGGGTGAGCGCGGGAGAGGGTGAGCTAGCCCTCGTGCATGGAACGCGCGCGCACCGGTAGCTGTGACAGCGCTGCAAAAGCGCGTCCTATGGTAAAGATATAAACTACCGGGTGAAACAAGGAGACGGCAGGCTCTTTAAATCGACCGGAAAATTCGGTTTCTTAACCTATCGCGCTACGATTTTGTGCAGCGTTGCCCACAGATGGTGCATTTTTTTCGTAAAATTTGCAAAGAACGAACTTACCTGAGGAAAAAGTAAAGAAAGAAAAAGGCTTAGCTCCTATGGAAACGCAGCGACGCCACCGATCTTCAAACAACACGGCGCCGTTTCGCACGGGAGACAAGAGATGGCGCAACGAACGCCGCCAACGAACGAGCATACGGCGCCGAGAGCCGGCACTTTAGCAGACGATCCTTTCGACTCAAAAGCGGCTCGCGTTCCGCAGGCGGCGACAGTCACAGAAACAAAAACAGGCGCGGTAACAACAAGGAACTGCAGTTCCTTGTCTGCTAAACACGATGGCTCTCGGCGTCGTCTGCTCGTTCGTTGGCGGCAGTTTGCGTCGCGACCGCTTGCGCCATCTCTTGTCTCCCGTGCGAAACGGCGCCGTGTTGTTTGCAGACCGGTGGCGTCGCTGCGTTTCCATAGGAGCTAAGCCTTTTTCTTTCTTTACTTTTTTCTCAGGTAAGTTCGTTCTTTGCAAATTTTACAAAAAAAATGCACCATCTGTGGGCAACGCTGCACAAAGTCGTAGCGCGATAGGTTAAGAAACCGAATTTTCCGGTCGATTTAAAGAGCCTGCCGTCTCCTTGTTTCACCCAGTAATGTTTAGAGCGCGGTGAATGACTGCCTTCATAGCTCGGAGAAAGA
>JAZHYW010014332.1:0-16586 GCA_037355805.1 Ixodes ricinus | reverse complement strand
GTTAGCGCGTCTGCCTGCTGATCAAAGGGTCAGCGGTTCGAATCACAGCCGGCGCCGGTCTTTTTATTTATTTATCGACCCGCGGCAGTAAGAGGTTAGATAGCCAGATAGATAGATAGATATAGATAGATACATAGACGAAAAGTGCGTGAAGTATCCAAAGAATGCTATTCGCATTAAAATCATTTCATGGCCCCTTTAACACGGGTACGTGTGGTACACCAGATAAAAATATTGACATTTTGCATGCCGGTAAACTTCCGGGCGATCACTTGGCCTGTCTGCAAGAACACCTCGTGTCCGGCGTCCGTCTCTTTTGACGGCGTTAACAATCCTCTGTAGACCCCCGTGCTGTCCTTCTTGGTTCAGCCCCGTCGACTGTTCGTTGCCCAAAACGAGGGTGATACCGTCGTCGACGTCGCTCCTCGCCAGTCGGTGAGATAATTTCATCTTGAATGAATGATTCGGTCTTGAAGAAGTATGGTGCTAAGCATACATTCTCTTACTACGGGGCAGTCGAGCGGCAGTCATGTGCCAAGGCAATCGTCCTGTCGTGGCCGGCGTAATCGGATTTTGTTCCATAGGAGCGAAGTCCGAAAGTACAAGGACGGTACGTTCGTCCCACGAAGCGGCCGCCATCCCGGCGGCCGGAAAACCCCTCGCCTTGTCCGTGCACCTACGATACTTATAGCCGATTCACACGACGGACCGAATCGCGATTTTCGTCCGCGGACCGTGTACCACGTGACCGGCACGTCACCGATTCCTGCGATCCGCGCCTCGTCCGCGGACGCGCGGACTGATAAAGTCGAGCGCCTTTTTCACTCGCGGACTTTTGGCGGGAGATCGACTTGAAAAGCGTTTAGTCTGGCAACGGTACATTGTTTTCTCTTTTTTTGTTTTGTTTCTGGGCGATGAAAACAAAAATGGCGCATCGTTGTGTTTTGTGCGTTCGCTGGTTCATTTTGTCGCGCGTTTCTTGGTTTCACGTGTGAAAGAAACTGCAGAAACTTGTCTGGCTGACGCGACGCAGGTTCCGGTACTCCTCCGGGTCCGCGTCAAGAAGCTCCCGTCAAAACTCGTCTAGCACGCCGCGATGATTCTTGCACGTCCAATCAGGATTTCACCGAGCAAGACCTCTCTTGTGGCTGTGGTGAACTTGAGTGTTGTGCACGAGCGCGGAGTGCGTGAAGGCATCTTCGAACGCCCCTCCGCGAGCCCAGAACTTCGTCGCTTCTACGCGGAACCCTTCTCGAGCAGGACCATGCCTGTGTCACTCTCATGCTATTGGGTCAGTAGAGCTTGTGGCGCTTCGCGCGAAGCCTATCACGGTGTTTTGTCTCGATCTGTACGTAACAGCGGCGTACGATTCATTATCGCGGTAGCAGAACGTCGATTTCTCTCTTGGACAACGGTGCCACGGTGCGATGTTGGAGTTTCGCGGCACTGTGGGGTGGCGAACAGGTTCGGTCCGTCCTCGCTGGCGTCTGCTCGTCGTGTCCCTCGTGTGGATGCGCTTGGGAGACGGACGATCCGCGGACATGTCGTCACGTGATCAATCCGTCCGCGGATCAGTCCGTCGTGTGAATCGGCCATTACGGACGCGCAGTAGTATCCGCAGGCGACGGCTTCACTGGCGTTACACGAGAGCGAAACAAGAAACCAAGCACCAAGCAAAAGAAACGAAGGGAGCGGCAAAGAAAGAAACTGCCATGCAAAGCTCCTCATCGTCCTTCTTGTCTGGTCTTTTTTTTTCTTTTGCGACGGCATGGAGGATGCACGCGCGCACAGACTGAGATCTGGGAGCGGGGCGTCTCATAACTCGCAGAGCTTTGATAACTCGTTGACTCGCTCACCCCCGAAATGATGATCAGTTATTGTTTTCTTATAGTTCGAGGAGCGTTGTTTAGCAGGCGGCTAACCCTGCTGCCTTCCACGTTCATTCGCGCACTCCTTTGAAGTGCAAAATGTGCGCTTTGCTTCGGTATTAAAACAAAGCGAGATTCACTACTCTCTTTTCCTCTTGCGCTTTGCTCCGACGCTTTTTTTTTTACTGCATTGTTACGTGTAAGTCCGCCTTTTACTTGGTCTTGTTCCGAAGCTTGTTCTCTGTGTTCTATGTTTTACATTCAAGTAGGTTAAGGTTACAAGCAAGCTAGCGGATTCCGGCTCATTTCCTTTGACTTTAGTTTCTGCATACATTGTTTCACCTCGCGATGGACCACTGCAGACGCTACGAGTCACCCCAGGCAATCCAGCACCGTGAGCGGGACTACACGCATGGCGCGTTGCTGCGCCCCAGGACCACGCGACACTCAGAATGCACTAGATTGGTTTCGATGGCTCTCGTGCTGTCTGATGCGGCTCATTGTAAGGTGAAGTAGACTTTCGTCACCGCTCTTGTCACATGCAGAAAGACAGTCCCGCGCCAGACGACGAGGCGCGACCGCTGCTGTGAGGGCCACTGAGAAGGAGAGCTGGGTGCATAGTGGTAGACTTCGGGGGCATCGGGGCTCATGCCCCCCCCTAGTGAGATCCCGAAGGGGGCGGGGCAGAGACCCCCCCCCCCCCAGGCCCGGGCCATGATCCTTACCGAGACGCTGTATACGTGCCATGTAACGAGCTTCTAGTAGTGGCATGTAAACAAAATA
Source organism: Ixodes ricinus (assembly GCA_037355805.1). NCBI lineage: Eukaryota > Metazoa > Arthropoda > Arachnida > Ixodida > Ixodidae > Ixodes > Ixodes ricinus. The sequence goes on along the minus strand of JAZHYW010014332.1, from coordinate 13,935 downwards.
ACGCCCACGTTGCCTTTATTGACAAGATACATGGGAAATTGAATCCCAGCGTGCTTTCGTTGGCTTTAGTCTACAGTTCTGGAGATTGAAGATAAACGCGCAGCAACCTCCTCCTCTCCCCCCCCCGGGAAAATGGAAAGTCTACGCCGCTGGTTGGGTGCCAGCTGCTACAAGTTTTGGCTTCCGCGTGTCTCGGCTGTCCGGTCTGCATTCGTGCTCCTTGTCCTGGACCCTGTTTGAGGCGGTAAGAAGTCAGTTGGACGGTGGTGTTGAGGAAACACGGGGAATGTCAATTCGAACGGTGCGGTATTACCCAGTTAATTGTATCTTGGTGTGAAACTAGCTTTATCGATGTCATGCAGAAACTGGATATTTTTACGGTCTTATCAAACAAACACACTAGCAGCGTATGTCCTAAAAATCAAATACAAAAAGGTATGAAAAAGAATGAGTGGATTTAAGTTTTGCTGTTTGTTTCGAGCCACGTGGTCGCGAGACCGATGTCTTAAGCAAGCATCGACATATCAAGGGGCTTTCTCTATGTTTGTAGTACAATGTAAACAAACATTCTGTGCCACCAGCGCTCCGCTCAGTAAAATCAGTGCTTTTTTTAGGCATTTAGCATTCTTTTGCAGCTGTTCATGCGTTTGATAATGTCAGCTTTATGCTGCTTATGCCGGCAACACAATGTAGCTGTCAAGTGCCAATTTTACGTTTAGGAAGTAGAGGAATAGAATGGAACGATTTAGCCATTCCAGGAGTGGGAATGGGCCCAGTGTCCCTATTACTAGGAGTTGAAAGGAATTGAATCATCGAAAACTCTAATTCCCCGGAATGGAATTGGAATGGAATGGACGCGCCCATTCCGCAACACTGGTGGATACCGCCGCACGTCGTCTGCTCTCGGCGCACGTTGAAGCACGGATCCCCGCGACGATGAAGGCTTGTTTTGGGGGTAAACTGCGCTATTTATGTTGTGAATGCTTGATTCTTTCGAAAATATTGTATTGTTCCACGACAGTGGAAACACGCGAAGTATAACGTATAACGTTGCTACTGTGGTTGCTGTTGTGATGCTGTTATTTGTTTCAGTTTCAGTGCCATTGCGTGCTATTATGGAATACATTGCCGACGGAAAGTGGTGCCTTGTCGAATGCGAACAACTTCTGAATGCCAGGCACATTATTGATTGCAGCTTTGTGGCCTGAACGACCACGTCGACGAGCTTACACGTTCGGAGTTACGTACTGCAGTCGTCGGCTCTCAGCAAGGATCCCCATACTGTGGATCTGAAACTCACGAACGGTGCCATGATTGATGAACTTTCGTGCACTTGCCGTGCCGAATAACTATTGTTTGTAACTCCAACAGCCGGATACGTTTTTGAGAGAATCCCACAATACGTCGTCCCGATCGTATTAAACGCTGCATACGTAAAACCCTTTATTTTTGCGATCCAGATTATTCGCAAATTAGGCATAGGAACCTATTCGTGGCCGCCAGCTCGCGCGAATTCTAAAGACTTGAATTCTGGTCTCAAAACAAGAGAGGCATTTGCGTGCCTTTATTTGTCGCTAATTTTGCAATTCTGGAAAATATGGGGCTCGTGAAGGGTTTTGCAGTAGGCGTTGCAGTCACTTCGGAAAAAGAATGGCTCGAGCTTTGTACGTGGCACCCATGTCTTTTGGTGAGGTGTTAACATGATATGAAATCTTGCCGTTTTCATTTAACGTGATTTGCCGTTGAAAAAATTTTATTAAGCGAAGTGGCACGAAATCTTTGTCACGCGGAGGGAGGGTAAGCGAAATTTATGGAGTATAAACAAGTAAATGATTAGGCTCGATAGTCCCTGTCGCTCCTTCGCTAGATTGACTAGTTGCCATCAACCCTATTCACCGCGTACTTCCGACCGAACTCAAAAAAAATTTATCAGGTGCGTCCGATGCACACGCAGGCACTGAGCGAGTCACTTCCGCTGCAGTCGTTGCCTCCTTTAGTGTTGCATTGTGTAGGGGGCTCGTAGGAGTGACAATTCTACAATGTTTCAAAAGTCGCATTCTCACGCAATAATAAGTTCGTTGCATTCGCATCCTCTCCAAAAACACCGCAGCGGGAAAACCCACACTAAGGACGATCACACTGCACAGCAGTGAGCGAGTATCAACGCGCACACTTTACGTGTACTATACTTTGGGCCACTCGTGACACTTATGTAATCAGTTTTATTTTTCCCTTACCTTGGTTGTCATGCATCGTTCGTTTGAAGTCTTCGGAGTTGAAATTTTTAGAGAAAACCATCGCGTGAATCAGATCTCAACTTCGAGAGCCACTCTTTACTCAGCGCACCGTCCGCTGGATATCGGTGAAAACTGACCCCCACCTCGGTGCAATAGGTTGTGCACTGAGGCAATGAACAGCATGGGACCATTTTCTGCTGAAATTGCTTACACAATGATACTGTACAAGGCAATAAACGCGATATTCTGCAGGTTCTTGGCCGCGACCTCAGAGAGCCTATGGGGCAGCCATCTTCCTATCCACACACTGATGATGATTGTAGCGCGACAGCAGCGCGACCTTTAGTTCGATCTCGAGGCGAATGGCTCCTACGGGGCAGAGTAACGCAATCCTTTGATCCGCGTCTTTTGCCGACAACATGGCCGACAGAGCAGCTCGGAGCGAGTCACGTGCTACTCAGGGTTCCAGGAGGCGCCCTCCCTATCGGGGAACACACGAAGATCGACGCACCACGGCTGACTAAAAGAAAAAACGCCAAATTCACACTTTTCGAAACTAGTCTTTCGTGAAGTTGGTAATGTACTAAGCACCTTATCAAAGTTTTCATAATATTGGATGCGTGTGAAAATTTGGAGAAGGCGATTTTCAAGGCAATGGCTTTTGAAGCAGACGATATCTTTTTACGCAGCGGAGATGGACTCTTTGGGTTGGCCGGAGTGCGTCACGTGAACGGTGTAACGTCGCCGTGTCGTCTGCTGCATAATGCCGCTTTTTTCACAATTATGTTACGTCCTGACGTGACTCACAACTTAGCGCAAAGTATTTTAAAATGTTCCTTTATTATGTCAAAAACTATTGTCGTTCCGTACATCCCCACAACATTGAAGAAACAACGATTTTCTCACGTTCCCCATGCATTTCTGACCGGAGTTGGAACCTCCGGGCGTTTCCCGCTAGTCGCTGAGATATGGCGCACTAGATTGCGCTACTCTGCTCGCAAGGAGCTGCGCTCTAGAAAACGAGGTTGCATAACCATGGCGCTTTGGCTGCCGACGAATTTCGTCTGTGTGTCGTCCAGGGGTTTCCCCAGGATTCTAATCAAGGGGAGTGTCCCAATGGCTCGGGGGGGGGGGGGGGGGGCCGATGCAGGGCAAGGTTAGATAAAATATAAAACTTTCTTTTTTAGTCCACTAGCTAAATTACAGACGTCTATTAACCAAATGCTCATACCCGTAATGTATGTTTCCCTTTCTCTATATATACACCTGAGAAATGGTGTTTTGTACTTATTCAAAAAAAAATTTATTTTTCCTTTTTTTTTTAGATTCAAGGGGGGGGGGTGTCCAGGAAAGCTAGGGGTGTCTAGGGAAATCCCTGGTGTCGTATGCTTTCTTTCGCTGGTCGGCTACAGCTTCCGACGCTGCTCCCGACGCCACTATAGTAACGCGCGCCAAACGCGCTTAGCCACTCGACTTAGTCGTCGGCGTTGCCGTCCGCCGTTGACCTTGGCAAGTCTTTTGGTGCTATTTTTTTACAGAAAGGGAACTACGTTTTGTAAATTTACAAGATAAAACCGACCTGTGAAATACACCTTTGACGAAAAGCTTAGGCCACTACGTGCAGGCGCCGATTTTTACGGCCCATTTAAATGGAGCCTGGTTATTTAAATCAGCCCATATCTCTGTATTGTTACCTATTTGGCAAAATTAAATGTATTAATTTCATGATATTTTAAATTTGCAATTTTATTTGTCTCAAACCTTATTACTAATTTCTTACATAGTTTACACTTAATTGAAACGAGTATCACAGTGACATTTAAACGGCCATTGAATAACACATGGAAAACCTCCTCCGACTCAAGGAAAAGTCACGATGTCTCCGGAACACCTTTATTCGTATCTTAGAATCCGGAGTGAGGGAAAAAAACCGAACTTCCAAGAACATGGTTCAATAAATGAAGTCTGAACTGGTACGCAAATGGGTACCTCGGGCTTTAACGTATAAATAGTTACGTGGTTCCAGCAATAATTAATTAGCTAATTTTTCAGATAACTCATTTATGAGGATTTATGTTGCTTACGATCTCTTACCATTCATGCAGGAAGCTGGACTAAAGTCGTCTTGCCTAGCTTTTATGGTCCTCATCCTATATAGCAAGGTCTTTGTGCTGGATTTTGTCACATCAATAATTTAACTCCAATAGTTGCCATAAAAAAAAATAGAACGTCGTTTCAGTGTTTAGCTAAAAACATGTTTTTCGTGTAAGTTTCCTCAAAATATTAGGCGCTAAAGAAAATCAGCCATCTGTGTTGAGTCCTTATTTAGCACTCCCTTTGTTCACGTTTCCCCATTGGAAAGCAAAGCAAAAGAGCCAAGGCACGCATCTGATCTAGCCACGCCGCCTTGTCCTTCTGCACGACAAAATCCGCATGCTATCGTCACCGTCGAGAGCGGTAGGAGGCGTTCGCCTGACGAACACTTGGTGGTCCCGACGAGGCTTGACGAAAGCCCGAAGCTGAGATTATAATCCTTTTTTTCCCTAGCTGAGCGATACGCTTGGAGACGAAGGGTGACCGCGCGTAGAGCAGTCTGTTTAGAAACCTCTACTGGCTTGAGAGTCTGCATTCGCGTGTGCGTTTATTGAGCTGACTTTCCGTAGTCATGGCAACGGTGACCATACAGACGGACTTTATCGTGCGGAAGGATATGGCGGCGTAAGAGGTCAGATTCGTGCTTGGATTCTTTCGCCGTGGTTTTTGTGATCCCTCACAGTGCATATTGTTCTTCCGTAGTGAGTGCCGCTGGAGCGAGCGTGGCAACTCCCGCCATCGTTGGAGCGTTGGTGTTCTTGTCATCTGGTGTCAGCCCGGGATTAGCGCTCGCTGCTGCCCTGCCCCTGGTTGGCGCCGCCTTGGCCAATGGGGGCCTCCTCGACACACTGCAGAGTTGGACAGCGTTCTTCACTTGACTGTCATTAGCCCGCACCGCTTCCTTTCGCGAGAGAAACGACCTCATTACATATGGGAGAAGGTGACGCGAAAGCATAGAACAGTAACTAAATCGTAAGTGAATACATGGGGTGTTGGAAGACAACGCGGCAATAATACCCTACAAATATTGTGGGAGCTGAGGAAAAAGCTGTACAAGCAGCTTGACTGGTCCCCAGCCCCCACGGGTATACACAGCTTTAGCGAAATCATACGCAAAAATTTATATAATACAAATTACCTAACAACAAAAAACAAACAAAAAAGACAAAACAATATTCTACAACCTCATCAGCCGCAGTAACAATTGTTTAATTTGAAAAAAATAGTCCTTAAGCGCCCATATGTTGCAGGATTCTATATCAAAATTAGAGCCCATAAAAGTGTTCGATAATGTTGGCAAGGTTATATTAACCATTTGGAGGCCATAATCGTTTCGTGATGTTTCTACTGCCCAAACATCCGAGTGACGGATGGAATATGTAACCGCTTTTTACCGAAGTGATGCTAATGAGAATAAAAAAAGGTTTGTCTCGTGACATTCATGAATTTATACTTTATTCTAAATCCTTAATCATAGCGATCACATACCCTCACTACAATACACTAAGTTCTTTAAAAAGTTGGTCATGACAATCATAAGGCACGTCACACACAATTCGTAGCACACTTTCTGCAATAGAAACAGTTTTTGCAGATTGCTTTTTGTTGTCTTGCCTCAAACTAAATTGCAGTAGTTCAGATGAAATTATAATAAAGTTATACAAAAGCAACTTAACTCCTTTTGGAAGATTATGAAGATGCTATGTAGCAATATAGTAATACAAGAGAGCTTAGAAATAATGTAGTCAGTGGGTTCAGTCCAAGCCATGTGTTACGAGAAAAACACCCCAAATGTTTTCAACGAGCTTAACCACTTCGATAGGCGACGAGTTTAAAATAATATCACTCGTAAGTTCAGGGTTTCTATTTTTGGAGTCAAACAGGGTCGCCTTAGCTATTTCTTTTAATAATTATGAGATTATGTGATCTAACCCATGTGTCTAAACTTTTCATTGTGACATTTGCTGCACGCAAAATTTCATTGTAATTCTTAGCTGGGAAAAAGAGGCAGGGGTCATCCGCGTAAATAATAAACTTGGTTGGCAATGTTAACGATGGCATTAATAAAAATATATTGAAGAGTAATGGCCCAAATATGCTACCTTTTGGTACTCCACACTTAATTGGCTTGACGTCAGAAATATGACTCTGAATACTAACACAATGACGTCGTTTCTCTAAATACGCCTTAATGAGGAGCGCTCCATGTCCCCTAATACCATAAACTCAAATTTTGGAATAAACAACTCGTGGTAAATGCAGTTGAACGCTTTTATAAAATCAATGAATAATGCCAAGCACTATAGGCTCATCCTCGAAGTTTCGCAGTATAAATGATTTTCGTTCAAGCAAAAATAGTTCCGTAAAACTTTTTTTTCTAAGTTTGATTTGAGATTTTGTAATGACGTTACGCTTTTCTAAAAGTAGGATAAAACAATTATGTATAATCTTTTCTAAGCCATCGCCACGGTCAAGAGGTAATGACACAAATTAGTTTGGGTACATGGGGAGCACAGTGACAAGGAGGGTGAAACATTACAGTACATGGCAGAACCAGTAAGCACGAGCCAAGAAAGACGCCAAAATTGGAATTAACAGAGGTGAGAATATGAGAACAAAGAGAGTTGCGAAAGGCAGTTGGATCCGCCTTGGATATATGAGGGGTGGTCGTTCCAGTCTATAGTAGCATGGGGGGGGGGGAGGAGGAGTTGCAATAGGTTGGGCTTCCTGAGATGCGGGAAATGTGACGCGGGTGATTTAGCCGCGAAGAGGACCGCTTGGAAGGAAGGAGGAGGTGTCTCGGAGTGCAGGAATGTGGTGGTAAGTCTTGTGAAAGAGGCAAAGGCTCGCTAGTTTGCGGTGAACATTTAGTAAAGGAAGGTTCAATCCGTTATTGAGGGCGGAAACACTAATTGACAAATCGTACGTTTTTTTTTAAATAAACCTAGCAACGCTTTCCTGGATTGCTTCGATATGGTTTCATGAGCAAATTGCTGAGGGCTCCAAATGGCCGCTGCAGATTCCAATTTGGGTCGAATGTATGCCTCATAAGCCAGTTTCCGGACAAATAGGTGGGCCGATCTTAGGTTTCGTCTGATGTAGCCGAGGCATCGAGAGGCTTCCGGGGAGATAAGCTCATATGATCGTTCCAGGTGAGATCATTTGTTAGAGTCACACCGAGGTATTTTTAAGGTGCGGCGTCCTGGACTAAGTTATTTTCTCATTTCTATGGGAACTGAGATACTTGTCGTTTTCGTGAGAACTGGATTAACTTACATTTTGACTTGTTTAATGTCATTAACCCCTACTCAGTGGCGGATCCAAGGGGGGGGGGCGACGGGGGCGGCCGCCCCCCCCAAACGAAGTCAACCCCCCCCTCCCCCTCTGGAAGCGCAATTTGACATGGGTGGACCCGCCGGTGCACACGAAAGAATGGGAGAATAGTATCCTTAAAAATTTTCCGCCCCCCCCCCGCCCCAATACGGAGTTCTGGATCCGCCCCTGCCCCTACTACACCATGCCTCGACTTCTTCCGGGTCATTTTGGAGTTGGAGATGGTCGTGTAACGAAACTATATTACAATATAACACGCCGTCGTCAGCGAAGAGGCGGATGTGTGAGAATATTTTGTCTGGGAGGTCGTTAATGAAAATAAGAAAAAGTAGAGGACCAAGGACCCTTCAGGGACTCCAGAGGTAACTTCTGCGTGGGTGGATGAGCCACTGTAAAACAATGAGTGATCGGTTTGGTGGTTGGATTCAAAATTAGCGTAAAACTCGTGGGTGAATTTTACGAGCTCAGTCTCACAAGACAGGCCCCTACGAAAACCATGTTGCTGGTTTTAAAAGAAATTATTTCTTTCAAGGTGTAATATATTTCAATAGATAATATGCTCTAGAAGTTTCAAAAATACGCATGTTAGTGATATAGGGTGGTAATTCAAGGCTGAAGAGGGATCACCGTTTTTGAAGCCCGGAACGACCTTACCAAATCTCCAGTCAAATGGTAGGCATCCCTCCGATAGAGACTGTGAGAATACTAGGCAGAGGCAGAGAAGTATGTGACAAATTTCATGGCGTTTTTTTATTATATTAAATAACCACTTCAGTCCGAAACAGGGATTTTGCTTCCCGACATATTTTGTAGACCTGTTAATTTTAAATGGCAGTCGTTAATTAAAATCATTGACGGCCATAGTCGAGCCCTTGTGTTTCTAGCGTGCGTGTGGGAAGCGGAGCTTTTATTGTAGGTCTTATTTTTTGCAACAGACTCCAGGTGACATTTACAAAGATGTTCGGAGCACGCCACAACAGCTACAAGCGATCGCTGTTTTTACAGCGGAACTGTTAGGAGCTAGTTTTCCCAGGATCGTGTCCGCCGGATTAGAAAGGATGACACCAAACTCTGGACAGCTACCGCCATCTATGAGCAACGGCGTCAACCAGGAAACTGGTTGCAGCCGTCGCTCATAGGTGGCGACAACCTTTCTTCGGAGGAAGAAGAGCGGGAGAGGAACGAGCGGCGATGTGCGCAGCAGCGCGAGTGGTTCCGCAACTGCCGCGAGGCCGCTATCGCCTAAAGTTCCACTGCGTCGAGCGCTTCAGATTCCCTTGCGAAAGAAGAGCAGATCGCCCGCTTGGAAAGCCACCGTCGAGAACAGAAGCTACAGCTCCGCTGCTCTTCCTTCTTCACCAGATTGTAAAGGCTGAACGTTTTTTTTTTTGTGTGTGTGTGTGTGTGTTTTTCATGGTGAAAAAATATGTGGTGGAAAGTGTTCATTTAGAGCACCGGCACACCTATGTATTTAAATTCGAAGCTCCTCAGTGTCATACTTGTTTCCGCGTACCGTTTGCTAGTGAAACGAGTTGCCCGGCTGCGTGGCGGGTATTGTGTGTTTTGTTACATTTTCTAGTGCAAATGATCCACTTTTTTTCGATAGAATGAACTTGAAGGACTAAAGAGCTTACTCGCTGTACTGAATGTTGATATGTATTTACTTGTTTTGCTGACTTTTTTTTATTGTTCTGCCACGCCATGTTTTGTCCTTCAAAAGTTGGCCGGCAGTATTTAAAAAATAAATAAATAAATCAAATATTTTAGAACAAAATGCGATAAAGTACCAATGTGGCTTTCACGGGGTCGCATGAAGAATGTACCTATACTATTTTTGTACTTGTGAAAATAAATCATCGCACGTACCAGTGGGGTAGTGAAGCGCAGCCTGGATACTGTGAAAGGGAAGCGCGCGCCTAACAGTACCTAGAGATTCGACACCAGTCTCTGCACATTCATGATCGAGCATCGTTCCGGCCTGCAGTCGTTTGATAACTATAATTCAGGCCTTAATATATACATATATATATATATATATATATATATATATATATATATATATGTGTGTAGATTCAAGTTCAAGTCACCAGGCTCCATCTAAAATGGACCGTAAAAATCGACGCCTGCACGTAGCCATCTAAACTTTTCGTCAAAGGTGTACTTCACAGGTCGGTTTTTTCTTGTAAAATTAGAAAGCGTAGCTCTCTTTAAGTAAAAAATAAGGCCAAGAAACTTGCCTTTGATCCGCGTGTTTTGTCGACAACATGGCCGACACAGCAGCTCGGCGCGAGTCACGTGATACTCAGGGTTCCAGGAGGCGGCCCGCCTTATAGGAGAAGACATAGAGATCGACGCAACACGGCTGATTAAAAAATAAACGCCGAATTCACTCTTTTCGAAACTAGTCTGTTGTGAAGTTGGTAAAGCACTAAACACTTTATCAAAGTTTTCATAATATCGGATGCGTGAGAAAATTTTGAGAAGGCAATTTACAAGGCAATGGCGTTCAAAGCAGACGACTGTTGTACGTAGCGGAGATGGACTTTTTGGGTTGGCCGGAGCGGGTCACGTGAGCGGTGTGACGTCCCCGTAACGTCGCCGCGTCGTCTACTGCATGATGCCGCTCAGGCAATTAAAAAAAATGACGTCCTTACGTGGCACACAGCTTAGCGTAAATTATTCTAAAATGTTCCTTGATTATGTCAAAACTATTGTCGTTCCGTACATCCCCACAATATTGAAGAAACAACGGTTTTCTCACGTTCCCTATGTATTTCTGACCGGAGCTGGAACCTCCGGGCGTTCGCCGCTAGTCGCCGAGAGATGGCGTTCTGGATTGCGCTACTAGCCCCGAGAACATGGCGTGGCGCCACCTGACGGGCCTATCGTCGTGACGTAGGATGAGGGATCACGTGACCGTTTCCTGCACTCTGCGTCAAGAATGGAGTGTCTCGGTCTTCACTTTTTTAATACTACGGGTGTTTAAGGCTTCTTTTAACCCAATGTTTCGTTTCACTACTCGACCCAGTCGAGTTTTTAAATCGGCTACCGTACGAATGCTTCCGGGGAGCCGGTTAGCCGGTTGCAGGCGAGCAGGGAAGCGGTCGCTGCACGGAAGCGCGGCGGCGTGGACTGGCGCGGCGGAGGGTACGGGTCAACTTGTCGTTTTCGGCGGCTGTCTCGCGTATCGCAATGAATGCTTACGAAGTGCAACCTACCGTTAAAGGTAGGCGAATTTTTTTTAACTTCTATTCGACCGAACGCCCCGTTACAACTATGTACCCCTTTTCAGTTGTGCTGTCTGTAACCAGCATCAATGCGTTCGTGGACAAGGCCCACTAAATGTCCCGCCTGTTGATTGAGGGCGAAAGTGTTCTTGAAGCGGGACACGTGTTCTGTAGAATCAAGAAGCTGGATAAGGATTGCTACACGTTCATTGGATTCGTACTCCAAACGTTGGCACTCACTTCGTACCCGCACGAGCTGGATGGAAGAAACGTCGGTGACACATCGAGCTCCTGCAAAGCATGGGTGAAACCGTGAAGGAACATGCCGTGTGATCATTACTTGGTTAGATTGTATGTACCCACCGGCCAGCGTGCTGTGAAATCGATCGAGCTCGTGGCCTGAGCCGGGAGCGAAACAACTGGAGCACTCAGACAGTTGCGTTTGATTGCGTTTGACTGCGTTTCGGCTGCGAGAAACCAGGACATTCCTGCTGCTTATATCGCGTGCAAACATGATTCCTTGAATTGGATTCCACGCTTCATACGAAGCACAGATGTGCCGGTGTTTCGCTTTCGGTTCTCAACACAACGCAGTTAAACGCACTCCTGAACGCAAGTGTCTCAACCGGCCTTTAGAGATTGCGATTTGCGATGAACGGTGAAGTGAAGCGCCTTTTTCCAAATATAATCGGTCGTCTCCCGTTGTTCTCGTGGCTCAGGAATAAAAAAGAACTGATTCTCGTGGCTCAGTGGTAACATGCTCGCTTCCCAAGTCGCGAGTCCCAAAATCAATACAATGCAACTATTTTTTTTTTACGTTTTTGAAGCGCAGGTTTTGTAACTTTTTTGCGATGTCGGAATTTTCGAGCGACGAATATTAAAGCTTGTTGATAACATTTAATTTCATAAACTAATATCAGACCATTCAAAGGCCAATGGCATTTCGTGTACAGCATCGCTGTTTTTCTTTTTGTAAAGAAAGATTATGCAAATATTTTCTGTAGCTAGGTGTATTAGAGTTGTAGAATTGTTTTATTTGGGCTCCTACAAGATAAGCAGATAGGTTACAAAAATAAAAATATTACTTGCTAATACGAGTGCAGCTACTTGCATCAGCAATCTTTAGATTAAAATAAATAAAGCCACGTAACATTCTCACATTTATGCAGCTGCTGGTTGCTTAAATACCCCTAAGCTGTAAGTGATGTTTGCATTAAAATAGTCAGTGAAATTTTATGGCTTGTTACCCTCTGTAAATTACTGTTTCAAGTCTATTAGCACTCAGCTCTACTTGCATTGCGTGACGCCAACTTGTACATACATTTTTAACTCGATTGTTCAAATAATATTGAAGCTGTATGAGAAAGGTACTGCCACGCAGGGTGAGACTGTTCACATTTTATGAATCATATTGGAATGCTTCTCCTTGGGGTAGATGTGGCAGCTGATATTTGGGTCGGTCGCGTAACTGCGGCATTGCGGCCCCGAACAGTACCTTACCATTGCTCCCTGAGCTCGACAGCTGCCGAAGCCGATCCACGCCTGTACTGATCAAGCTTCAAACACAGAAAAAAATGCGAAAGTACCGATTGAAGGGCTTCCGAAGGCCCCGACCAAAGCAAGGCGGAATAGCTGGCCTTATCACGTGATCCTCCATCCTACGTCACGGTCGAGCGATCGCAGCGCTCCAATCGGTCCCGCTCGGGGCCAAGTTTGGCCAGTGGGTGTGGCGACGAAGGTGCCGGAGTGAGAAAACTGAGGGAAAGGGAGGAGAGCGCCGAAGGAGCGAGAGAGAAAGAAGGGAGCAAAGAGGAGACGACCGCCGTTTTGACGCAAAGCTGTCGGCGCCGAGCACTGCTGAGGCTACGCGTCGTCTGCTACGCAGCTACGGGATTATTTCTGTTTCGCCTCAATCAAAGTTTTCGTTCAATCAGGCACGTACCCAGGATTTTGTTCCGGGGGGCCCGCCCATGACAAAATGCGGTATGAGGGGGAGAGGGCAGAGGAGGTCCCAGCAAAATGGAAGATTTCGGGGGGGGGGGGGGCGGCCCCATGGGTCCCCCCCTGCTACGTGCCTGCGTTCAAGCGTGGAGGAACTTAATTCGTTAGCTTCTTATGCCACCGAGGAATAACACTATACCATTTTCCTGCCAGAGTCTGCCAAATAAAAGGAAAGAACCAAAATGTGGATGTCGATCCCGTGCATTCCGCCGGGCGAATGTATGAAAATGGCGGCCCTCCCCGCTCAGCTGGGAGCAGCCGCAAAGAGGATAGAAGGGTCGGAGAGGGCATGACGTCAACCACGTAGCCTCCACAAGCCATGCTCCCTTGACGCCTCGCCTTTTTCTCATTTTCCTCCTTACCCTCCTCACTTATCAGGCCAACGCGACCACATCACGTGACCGTAGCTAGCCTTCCTCTAGCCTTCGATCTGATAAAACCTACCGGACGGAGCGCGCAAGCATGCAAGGAATCCTTCTACAATCAACCATTCATGTTACACGTGACATGCCACGCGCACCAGTTGCCAGAGAGATCTACGGCCACGTTGGCCACAACATCGTTTAAACTTTTTATGACTAGGCTTCACTAATATTGCAACGTGCCCCCTCCTAGTACTTATAACCTCCTTGAGCTGCCGAGGTTCACGCGTATGCGCTTAAGCCTCTCGCTCTGCGCCGCGGGCTGATTGATTGGCTCACTCGGGAGGGGACGTTACGGCGGCGAGATAATAGACTGCCCAAACTCCCCCATATACGGCTCTGCGCTACTCTATAGAGAGTATTCACAGGCGGCCATAGCTGTGTGCGCGACTGCCGAGCACGTGCTGACGGCGAGCTTCCACAGTTCTTCTGCAACATGTCTTTAGCACCATCAAGATTGCCGGTCTCAACAGCTTAGTAACGCAGCTCATTCTGAGCATGCGCTCTAAACAGCACCCACAAATATGGCGTCCAGTGAATACTCCCTATAGAGCAGAGCCGCTCTAGAGTTCCTGTATACAGCTACCTACGGTATATTTCTTTTCAGCTTGGGTCCAGACG